>JARHVA010004115.1:642500-665000 GCA_037957365.1 Torreya grandis
GAATGGTGTACCCCATGCTAACTCTCTCTTGACCATTCCTATGAACTTATCCTAAACCTCTTCAACTGAGAGGATTTGATCTTAACCTATTGATAAAATCCTCAATGTCATATATTATATACATGGCCTTATCACATGTAGCCTTAGTCTTATTAATACTCTTAATACATATTATTATCCTAAAATTGGATGCCCTATCTAGCTCTTCATGCTCTACATCATTTTTTAATATTTTCTCTATAATGAGAGTATCAATTTCAATCAGGTTAATAACTTGCAATTTTTAGAGGAATATATTTAACCTTTCAATATCTTATTTGTATTTATTTGTTGATGCTTTCAAGGATGCCTGATCATCTTTTAGAATTTTGTAATAGGCTATTACTAGTTCAGTTACTCTATTTCCCTTTATGATAAGATCCTTAACCAAATCTTTTGTATCCCTCCCATACTACCAATCTCTATTACTACTTCAATTATTTTCTTTTTAGGTTATTGAGTTAGATATTATGTTGGTTGGGATATGGGCTCATTAAAATTCTTTAGTCCAGTTATCAACTATTCAATTTTATTCTTCAATTCATCTTTTATGACTTTGCCATTATCTATATTCTCAAATATATATACATACATACATACATACATATATATATATATATATATATATATATATATAATGCTTGATTAAAGATTGTGTTTCAATCCATCTCTTGTAGGATGACCCAAGTAGACTTTGGATATTTGATAATCACCACCACTAGATCTTAGTTTTGTTTATTTGGTGGGGGATTGCAATTTCTACATATTTGTCCCCTATTGAATCATATAATATCCTATATATGGTTCTGAGGCCTACCTTTGATCTTTTTGATGCCTCTAAAAGTCTAAAATATATTATGGTAGGAGACACTATTTGTTTCCTCATCTTCTTTATTAATTACAATAGCCATCTTAGAGTGGCATCCTATAAACTTGGCACTATCAACTATCAATCTATAGCTAAAGTTGTTGCATTGGTGGTTATTATTACAAGTGTTGTATCTATCACTGATATGGCTATTGAATCCTTGAATGATGTTTTGTAAATCTCTTCCCAATATATGATTTGAGTATACATAGTTGTATCAATAATGTCTTATCTCTACCTCCTTAGTGAGGATTTAGGCTATTATGAAAATGGAAAAATGGGTGTACTAGAAATAGATGTGCCCACTGGGGATGTGGGAGCTAGAAGTGACACAAGTGTATGGGTAGGCATGGGTAGTTTAAAATGGTAACATGTGGAAGTATGGAATCTATGGTAGTGAATGAATCAATAAAGGTTGTGGGAACATCAAGGTTGATGAAATGGGGAAAGTGATGGGAGATGAAAATGAAGTAGTAGTTATCCTAATGGTTGGGAAGTGTGGTAGGATTGTATTCATGATGAATAAATATATATCCATGTACTTCTAATTGGTATTAGTGATTAAAAAAGTGGTGTGAATATTAGGGATGATATAGAAGGAATTATGGAAGAGGGGAGTGAAAGTGAATCCTAAGTGTTTAATTGTGTTGATTGGCCTATTGATAATGGAGTCACTAGAATAGGTGAGCTAGTGGAAATGGAGGGGGGAAATTTTTGAGGTGATTATGGAGTGGATAGTAGAGGAGGAAGTATGGTACGTGCTAAAATGACAAAGATGGGAGGAGAAACTATTTGTGCTTGAGTATCATTTGTGTCTTCAATGTAAGTTGGCATTGGCTGATCTATTTGAGATGTTACTTCTCTTTAGATACTATATTGACCTCTTTTAGCCTTGTTTTTATGCTTCTTATTGTGTGATACACTAGCCTATCTACCTATTCTACTTGGGTTCTACTATTATAACCCTCCATTATTGTTACCACACCTTTTTTCTTTACCTCCTACAACTTATTATTGATACTCAAGGTCTCCTTAGTGAACTTGACCCCTCTGATCCTTATCTATTTAATTATTTTATTTATTACATTAGTGGTCCTATCCATCAAATAAAATTACTTGGGTATGGACCACCTAACTAATGTAAGAGGTTGAGAAAATATCTTATTATCATAGTAAACCCTATCAACTCAAGATTCATCATCTATTAAGTCTTCAGGTACTAGTACCATGTGGTAAGTTTTTATATGCTCCATGGTCATCCAAGAATAATATCTTAGTCTTAATTCCTCTTCATCTTGCATGTATTCCCAATAATATTCATGATAGGGGGTGTGGAAATATGTTATGATCCCTAATATACTAGTAATGTTGCTAGTCACATCATAAAATGTCCTTGCATTGATATCTTAAGGTCATTTCAATCATATCAACATTAGAACTTTTGATAGGTAAGGGAATGTATACCTCCCTAAGCTGATGGGGAAATGGATTCTTAACTTATTATTTATTGATACTAATTTTTGAGTTTCTACAAACTACCTCACAAGTTCCATTAGACCCTATTTATCACTTATACATTGGAAGGGTGTAAGGACAACCACTGAATCCTCCAACTATAATGTATGAATATGTTGGGAATTTAATGAAATATGATCCATAATCTATGATCTAAAAATTTGTGGCATCATAGAATATTCTCTTTTATATCTCCTTATCAAACAAATTATGATATAATATATGAATGCATCATTTACCCTTCTAAAATGTTGTCTACTTGCCACAAGGGTGAGGTTAGGGTAATAGTTAATGACCTTCTTGACTTGGTCAAGAAATATGTTCAACCCTAGGAAATCCCCTCCCTTTGCTAATATATATACTAAATATGAAGTCATGTAAAACTTTCCTATATTATAGACTTCCACCAATTGTTTATAAATGAAGTTAGAAATTAATTGGGCCTAATGGATATACTATTTATTTTGGTGGATCACCCAAATGTATTGGTACATCCAATCCCAAACATTTTTGGAATTTGTGTTCCTAATGACTGTATGGAAGAGTATAATTATGTCACCCACTTCCTCCTTGAATTCTATTCTTGCCAGAGTTCTAGGCAATCATATATATGTGGGTTTAGAGACTTTTAGCCATTGTTTGTTAAGGACCCTTAGACATGCAGTGTTATTATTTTGATATAAATTCTTAGATGAGTTATATTTTATATCAAGATAATTCTTATACTTTGGAATTATGAACATAATGTTTATTAAGTCAAGGTTTAGGTTCATAATCCTTTCTCCCTTATAATTCACTACTTCTCTATTTTATGCATAATAGTGCTTTGCCAATGTGAGCAAAAGCTTAAGAATTTACACTAACAATGGTAAGGATTATGATTAGGGAAATACATAGTCATAAATGATTTCAATCCAATCATTCTTAAATTCAATATTTACTCTTGTCCAGAAATCAGCTAGGTCTATGTAACCAAGGTATGTGTCTATGATCTCATTAATGTTAGAGTCCAAGCTAAGTGGGACACTAGGTCCCTTAGATTTGAACTTAATTTATTTTATATACATAGGTTTTATGAAAATTTATGTGTTAAAACCAACTATAGAGTTGACGAGTTTTGGATTTGCATTACATGTAAAAACTCTAGTGGATTCTAGAGTTATTATTATAGGTAAAATGTTTGATGGGTTTTGGACTTGAAAAATGCACTTGCAAGGTCTGAAAAAAGTCTCAGTGTGTTTTGGATTTTATGTTATCTGTAAAATCCCTAATGAGGATTTCAAGTTACTTTTACGATGGGATTTTTTATGGAGTCTCAGGGTTGTTTTTGTAAACTAGATGTCTGGTGGGTTTTTGAAGTTATTTTTGAAAGTCAAAACTCTATGGGGTCTATCTAGGGGATCTTTGAGAGAATATTCTAGATGTTAATGAATCTTCCAAATCCCTATATTTTTACAAAATTATTGGAAAGGACTCAATAAATGTAGACAACTTTGGGAAAATATAAGAAAGAAAAAAACTGGAAGGAAAGTGAGAAAAATAGAAAAAACCTAGTTTCTTGCATAAAAATGGAAATCTAAGCCTTTTCTACAAAAAGATAATAGTGTTTTTTTGAAAATTTGGTAAGATAAAATTAATACCATGCTTTAATGATGGAAATTTTTGTCTTGGTTCTTGTGCTATGTTGGTGAGGTGTGGCATTTTTTGGCGTTGAGCTCCAATTCTTTAATTTTCAAAATTAATAATGACCTCAATTAAACCCTAATTTCATTAATATAACCCTATCCTTAATGCCATTTAAGTTGGTGGTCAAGATAAATGTTAGTATTTTTTTATTTTTTGAGCTATGGTTTAATTTTTCAATTTTGGAAAATTACATTTTACACTCTGACTTATGCTTTCTACTAGGTGGCTTGGTGTAATAGAAGTCAAAAAGTAGAACTTGAGGTAAAATTTACAACTTCTCAAGTTACAAATTATAACTAGATTTTTAGTTTATTTGGTAAGGGTAGTTGGTAAAAAGTGTAACTCAAGTCATTATTTTCAACTTTGCAAGTTGCAAATTGTAGCCTAAGTTCTAGTTTTTAATGATAGTTGCATGAGTAGGAAATAAGTAAATTACATCTAGAGTTCTACTTTCTAATGGGATTTTGATGAGTAGGAAGTGGAGGTTAGGATGCATTTTTAAAAGTTCAAAGTTTCAAATTGCATAAAAATCTCTATTTTTTATTGAGCATATGCAAAGTGGGAATCATAGGTTTGATTGCAATTTATAAGTTTCTAAGTTATAAATTGCACCCAAATCTTCAATTTCCACTATGTTTGAGAAAAGGTTATTCTGGGTCACTTCAAGGCCTTTTCCACAAAAACATTATGGGTCTCCCTTAGGGTAATATTTGTTTTGAATTTCTAGTTCAATAATATCAATATTTTATGCAAAATCTATGGGGTGATTTCCTACTAATTAATTTCTTTCCAATAGCCTTCTAGTTCATTAGGCATGGAGTCATTTTAATCTTAACACACTTTTAACTAGAGAAGAAAAAATTAGGATTTTACCTAGACAAGAATGAAATAGGAAAAATCAAAATAGAATTAAACTAAAGAAAGAAAAACTCCTAATGAGTTGACTTGTGTGAATGAAATTATTTAGGGATACTAACTAAACCCAATATATACAATGTTTTTTGGAAAGAATTCCAACCTCAAAAGTAAGATTTGAGATATATCCCATTGATTGGGATAGGTAGTTCTAATCCATCAAGCTTGTATGGATAGAATGCGTTTATTCCTTTACACTAAGTTATGATGTATGTACTATTCCATATTGCATAAAATTTGTATGCTTGCCTAGTTTGGTCCTTTCAACATCCCATTTTAGAACCATATCTCCTTCATTAAAGCTTTTGTCAAATTGGTTTTTTCCAAATTTCCCTTTGTTTGAGCCTTATTTTCTTCCAAAATTTTCATTGACTGGTTCTTGACTTCTTCTAACTCCATGAGTTTCACCAATCATACTATCATTTCATCATTTTCAATTAATTCTAACTGATGATTGAGTTCTAGAGATGGTAACTCAATTCACAATGAAACTCTATCTTCCCTTCCATATACCAACATCAATGGATAATTCCTAATGGCTCTTTTAGAAGTGATCCTATCAGCCCAAGTGTTGATTTTAATTTTGTGTGCCATGTCCTTTGGTTATCTTCCATTATCCTTTTGATAATCCTTTAAGAGATTTTTATTGGTAGACTTGGCCAAGACATTACCCTATGGATAATAATTGGATGAAATATTCAGTTATACATTGTGCCTTCTATCCTATTCACTCACTTGAGTGCCCATAAAATCTTTACAATTATCTGAGATAATAGTGTAAATAACACCAAATATTGAGACAATGGCATCTATGAACTCTAGGATAAATGCCTCTATGGAATATTTCAATACAACTACTTCAGTACATCTAGTGAAATGATTAGTTATTATAATAACCCATTTGTGGCCTTCACACGATGGTGGATTGATCATGCCAATGAAATCCAAACCTTATTGGGAAAATGGTTGGTCACATTGGATTAGCTTGAGAGGGAGAGATGATAATATTTGCTTGCCTATAAAGTAAGCAAACTTATCATAGTTATTTGCCCATTGATGGGCATATATAAATATTTCAACCCTATAATAACCCCCTCTCATTATCTTGATGGAAGTGGTTCTTTTAGATAAATACCCCAATGATGGATCATCATAAAATTCCTTGAGCACCTTGAGAATTTGACCATGCTCGATGCACCTCAACATGACTCCATTCATATCTTTCCTAAATAATACTCCATCAAAAAGAACTTAAGGAATATAATGAAGTATAAAATACCTTTTATTGGATTGTTGGAGATCATATAGGTACTTGTTATTCAAAATGAAAATAGTCATGTCATGGATCTAGTTGTTGAATAGAGGTGGTATTTTAGATTGGGATGTATTTTAAGCATATACTACATTAGATACTACCTCAGTATTCTTTATATCAGAAGCTAATTGTTCACATAAGCCCTTTTCTCTTATGATCTTTGTAATTTTTATGTTCACATCATATTTCATTACTTGTTTGATTCATCTTGCTCTTTTTTAATTTCCCAGCTCAACAAGAACTTTTTGATGCTTTGGTGATTAACTGTTAGGTGAATTTTATTATTGGAAATCATATGGTTGAATTTTTTGAGAGATTTTATTACATAATATACTTTTCCATGAAACTATACTTTTCCTCATAATCTTTCAAGGATAGATTGAAGAAAGATATTTTCTACTTCAACTATTCTTTATTTTTTTGGGTTAGAATAACTAATATTCTACCTTCCCTTCCAAAATCATAGAGAATGAAATAATTCTTATATTTTGGGTTGACAAGGGTAGGAACCTGAGAAATAGCCTTCTTGATGGCTCTAAAATTGTCTTTTATTTCTTATGTCTAGCTGAAACTAATGCCCTTCCTAAGGATGGTAGTAAGGGGCTCAGCTAGGGAGGCAAAATTTGAAACAAACCTTCTTATGAAATTGATCTTTCCTAGGAAACTTTGTAATCCCTTTCTATGGATTGGAAGTGCAAGTGAATATATATCACTTATTCTCTCTAGTTCTATTATAAGACCCTATTTTGAAATAATATGTCCTAGTAATTTCCCTTCATGAACTATGAAAATGTAATTTTTTGGATTGAGAGAAACTCCAACATCTTTTCACCTTTCAAAAACTTTCCTAAGGTGATCCAAGTGTACATCAACATGTTTTGAATAAATAGTGATGTCATTTAGGTATACCAAGATCATCTCATTTATCAAACCTTTGAAATCCATATCCATGGCTCTTTGGAATGTATCACCAGTGTTAGAATAAAAGGCATGTTTTTATAGGCATACATGCCCCATTTTGTAGTGAAAGGAGTCTTAAACTGGTTTGATTCCTACACTAGGATTTGGTTGTATCCAGAATAACTATCTAAAAGGGAAAACCTTTCAGATCTTGATATAGTTTGAATAATTTAATCCATAGGTAGAAGTGGATAATGATCCTTTAGGGATGCTTTGTTTAGGTCCCTAAAATCTATGCAAATCCTGATTTCACCATTATTTTTCCTTACAGGGACCAAGTTAGCAACCTAAGATGAGTATTTGATAAGGAAAATGACATTAGCCTCTCTCAGTTTGGAAATTTTACTCTTCATCAAAGGTTCTATTTTTGGATTGGTTGGTCTCTATTTTTATCTAATAGGCTTGGTATTTGGGTCAAGATTTATTATGTGTTGGGCTAATCTAGGGTCAAACCCCTTTAGATATTTATAACTCTAAGCAAAGTTATCATCAAATTCCTAACACAACTCAATAAAATCCTAGTTTTAGAATATTCTATACCTTTCAAATCTTTAATGTTTTATCCTCTAAAATGACTACCAGCTCTTAGTCTTCTTCATTGACCATGATATTATTCTTTTCAACTTATAGTTAATCATCAGAGTTTAAGATGTTTTCAAAAGTAATAAGACCCATGGGTATTTTATTTATCTTCAAATTAATGATTTGATATTTGTATTGATCTTGAAGTCTTGACTTATTTTTATCTAAGAATTTAGCTTCTCTTAGAAAATTCATAATTTGATGATCACTATCAAAAACATTCCATTTGGTTGCATTGTTAGGAACAAATGGTCTAACTATCAACTTTAAATGTTGGCTATTGTTTTTCTTTATCTCTTCAGGTAGGTTATACCGGGAACCTATTAAGGCCGTATGATCAACATCCTTATTTTTTGCTCTTGGTACCACTTGAATGTTTAAAGTAGTAAAGCCTTCTAATAGCTCCAAAACCCTATGTTTGTAAGATCTTAAAAATCTATTTTTGTTTATGATTTTTTATATTACTTGGTGAAAAATAAATTCACTATCACCAAATAATTATAGTGACAACATCCCTCTTTCTTTAGCCAGTTAGAGACTCCAAATCAATACTTCCTATTTAGCTACATTGTTAGTGACGAGTGTCATCTAACTCCTCATTTAACCAATATTAAATTGGTGTCTTATCAACCATGGGCTAGTGTCCAAGGCTATATATATTAAGGTATGGGATGGTAGATCTAGAAGTCTTGATTATGGGGGTGCTTGTTGATCCTATTCTAACTTTGACTAAAATACTTAATTCATGCTTTTGTTGAAAAAAAAGAAAGAAATCAAATCAATCCACTCTTTTTCTGGAAGTCAAAGATCACACTCCTATTTTACATTTGTAAGGAAAATAAATTCACACTCCTACTTATGAAAGGAAATTTGTTTAACATTTATGCTGTAAAAGAAAAGATACTTTACATAGAAAAGAAATGAAATAAGAAAATGTTCTTTTTAAACTATGAATTTGTTTTGATATTTTTATAAATAAAGGAAAATAGTAACAAGATTCTAACCAAAAAAACAAAACATAAATACTGTACATAGTTCTTGGTTCCAAGGAGAGTGGGCCCTTGCTCCTCTCAGACTCAAGAACAAAGCTTAATCAATGCTGGAAACTTGAAGTATTAATTCATAGAAATGAAATAATTACATTCTAATTGAAACTTGTATGCTTATCTAATTCTTGATCTTCTATATTTTTTATCTCTCTATTTTCTCCCTCTCTCTCCTCATATAGTCAAAATTCTTACACTTTATACTAATACAATCAACTCAAAATAGGATGAAAAAGAATAGGACTCCTAGTCGATCCCTTCATCCAGAGATTGGATTTCCAAGAGATCCAATTATTTTGATGAAATAAATATCCTATCTTATAATAGTCCTAAAATCTAATTATATACAAATCTATCAAAAGCAAGTCCTTCAAAATAGTAGGTGGTTATTTTCCTTATGTGATTCTAGCTAGAATGGTTCTTTCTTATCCTATTTAGTCTCCAGCTTCCCATTATCCTGACAAAATTCTCTGTATTGACCTTGTGAAGTCTGTAGAAATGACCCTATGGAGTCTATATAAATAATCTTATAGAGTCCATATAAATAAGCCTATGGATTCCATAGAAACAAGCCTATAGAGTCCATAGAAACAAGCCTACAGAGTCTGTAGAAACAAACCTATAGAGTCCGTAGAAACGAGCCTGCAGAGTCCATAGTTATTCTGGATGGAGATCAAAATGGAATGTTCACTGTACATCACCTATGTCTTCTTCTTGATCATTATTCACACAAAATATCACTAAAATATGCTATATATTAATCATTAATGATAAAGTAAAGATTCAATCTTTGGTTTAATATAAACAAGACAAATATATATTTTCCATGTAATAGCTATCTAAGAATTTAAGATTTGTATAAGATAATATCCTTCAAGAAATGATTTGAAGGAAATAACATTTCAATGATGAGCCATATTTTGAGCTCATCATCTCCCCCAAGCTTTACCTTTTGTATGTCCCATTGCAAACATGTATTAGCATTCATAGCTCTGGCTTCTACTTTCTACACTCTTACTCAAATCATATTCATCAAACTCATCTGTTATGTGTTTGTCTGAATTGTTGGTAAATCCCTAATGTGTTTGAATCAACTATTTCCATATACTAAATTGTTATTTTGATTGTGGAGCCCAACTCTGCCATCCTAGAATAGGTATTATCAGAAAAGGAGGTATATATCTCATGCCAATTTATTTCTATTCTCCCCCAGAGTTGATTACCTCTATTAAAATTTATAGAATTGAGGATGTTGTCCTCATACTCCATCTTAAGTTATTTGGGGACATGACTTCTCACCTTTTAAGAGGCACTAAAATTTGATCCCATCTATTTACACTTGCAATCACTACTAAATAAAAATTTTGTCTTGAAAACAAATCAAAAGAAATAGTACAATCATATAGAGCCTATAAATAATGTGTTTTAACCTCATAATTTAACAAAACATAGTGAAATTTTTGTTTAATCAATCTAGGAATAGGAAAGGTTGGTCTAACACATAATCTTGTAGTCTTAGCATGATTTGTATAGTCTTCAAATCTGCCTTTCCATGCTATCTAATTTTTGAATGTAGAATGTAATGCTCTCAGTTGAACTTCTCCTAAATGAATATTTATCAAAAACTTATTGTGCTCATGATCTCCTAGATTCAAGTCATGAAAATACAATTCACAAATAAAATCTTGTTGATCAGGTTCAGCACTATAGAAAATTTCCAAAAAATGTTGTTGGCTACAAAATTTTATAAGGAAGATGACAAGAGATCCACAGAAGCTGCCATCTATAAAATTGTTCAAATAAAAACAAACTATATGCAGGAGAAGGGTTCCTACATGCCAAAAGAGTTTCTTATAGTTTGTGTGCATCCTACAAATTTTCTTCTAACTCTTGGACTTTAACCTCTAATTCTTTCTTTTCATTTTCCAATAGTTTGTTCAAAAAAATTGCCTCCTTGTTTTTTGTTTAAGTACAAAATATTTTTCTTCAATTTGATGTAGTATTTGCAAGGGAGGAATACCTAGATCACTTGTTTGACAAAAATGGTCAACAAATATTTTTGGGGGAGAAAGTGCAACAGTAGGTGCGTCAGAAGAATTCACCAAATTCTATAATCTCCTATTTTCCTTCTTTAAACTTTCTACATATAGCCAAATATCAGTCTGTTCATCTTCATGTGATTTTATTATTTCCTCTAACTTGTGAATTTTTGTGGCATGATCATTAGATACTGTATCTAATTTTTGCACCAAATATGAGTTGAGATGGTCCTTGTCTTTCAATTGATAGATCAAGTTAGCAATGTCGGCTATTTGTTGTTATTTAAGAGCTTGAGATTGAAAAAGCTACAAAGTTAGCTACATAATAGGATCATTTAGATTTCACGATTCATCTTTCTTATTGGTACATATAGTTTTCCCTTTATCCTTAGCAGTTTCAACTAGAATAGGTGGTTATTCCACCATGCCTAATTCCTCTACCATGTGTGGCTCTTCCTCTAGATTTGTCTCCTCCAATATGATTAGAGAGTTCCTTTCAAAAGGAGTTTCTTTAATATCTGTAGGTGTAGGAATATTTTGATGTATGGGGGAATGAGACACTATTTTAAGACTATCTAAAATATCTACAATTTATTGTTCATCTTCTTCTATTAGAATAAGCCTTCTCCTTCTTTTGGTTACTCTTTGAGCTACACTTGGTTGATTTTCTTTCTCAACCACCAAACCCTTGGTCATCTCAATGTCTGTAGTAACCTTCTATCTCAATTTTATTCTTGTTGTCAAAGGCACTAGTTGTGCTACAGACTCATGAGGTTCTTGTGGAGACCTTGAAATTTTAGGGTTTTGAGACCTTGTAATTCTTCTTGAAGAAGAAGGGATTTCTGTGAAGATTATAGTTTGAGATTTTCTTCTTAGTGTTATTTTCTCAGCTGATGTGGTAGGTGGAGATGAGTGTTCCTATGGTACATTTGGGGTTTCTTGTGTTATATTGTTTTGAAATCCCTCCTAAACCTCTTGACCTTGCTAAAGGAAATGATGCTAGATAATAAGTTGAATAAGGCCATGATGCCTAAGATCAGTAGTAGGGGTTATAAACATAACTTGCAAAGCACCATAAAAGAAAGATGGGAGGTTCATTTTGTATTGAGGGTTTTATCTCCCATGCTTAAGATGTATTAATATTTTCATGGCATCTCCCCCTAAAATACTGTGTTGCCCTTCACAAATGATATATTTAAGTACCCACTTGGCTACATATTTATAAGGTTTAGGAAGTGAATTCCTTTTAATCCCTTTTGATTTTTTCTTGGAATCTACTAGACATGAAGTTCTGGTCTACTTATTACCATTAAAATGACTAATTAAATCACTAAATGAAACTCTACCTGTGGCTCTCATTTCTTCTTTTGGAACTTGTATAATTTGGCTTATGATTTGAGTTGTAATAGGAATAACAATGCCTTTCACAATTAAAAATTTAGAGGTGAGATTGATAATAAATTAACTTACCATTGTTTCATTGAAACCTTGGAGCTTTTTAATGAAAGGCAGCCAGCCATTAGTTCTAAACACTGCTATAGAAGCTTTGTTTTTATGAAACTTTGTTGGATCCTTCAGCTCTGATCTTGTCTTCTATCCCATTTTATGTAGATTTACAGTCATCTTGGTTCCTTTAACTTCAATTAAGGTGTAGACTAGTCTTTTATTGAAGTCGGTAGGTAAAAGGCTTTGAGGATCAACTTATGTTGAAATTCATAGAAAGGAAATGATTCATTTGAAATGCTACAACTACATGAGTCCATAGTGTTGTATGATGATGTGATACAGTTAGGTGCCGCACATTCTATAGAGTGTGCCAACCATTTTATCTCATCAATACAAGTCATGTGAAATTATGATGTGTCATATTGACGGTGACAATGATTCATTACTTCATTTAAAACCCATTTTTATGACATCCCATCATTATGGTACTTGATGACTCAATTGATGATATCAAAATTGCACACTTATCCATACACCTTTGGCAGCTTTGTTGCATGATTTTTCATTATGGCATGTGTCATTTTGTTTCAAAATATTCAAATCTAGGTCATCTTGGAAGAATAGGTTCTTAATCAAATTGAAGATAATTAGTTAATTAATCATAGAGAAATGAAATATATGTCTTACTTACTTTAACCTTAGATGTTATCCTTTACTCACCATGTGTCCTGCACAAATAGGTTCGCATAGAATAGTTTACTGCATGGAGATGACCAATCATAGTGTCATGATGAGATTTTCTTATAAATTTTGGTTTTTTTTCCCTTTGGCCAACCATTGCTAGTTTTTTAGCCAAATCCCTTTTTGTAATGCATAGCCAACCAACAAGCTGATTTTCTAGGCATGCATTGTCAATAGTGTCCCTAGAAGTATTTTCACTATTGATTTTATTTATTTATTTATATTTATTTATTTTATTTATTTATTCTTTTAATTTTTTTTAATTGGAATATCAAGGAGCATGTTCACTGGAAGAAGTAGATATTTTCAAAATAGCTACTTGATCCTTTACTTTTTGAATAAATTTGTCTTTATTAAGAGGTTTTTTATAGAGCTTCAATATATGTCCATCGACTAACAGAGCTCTTCTACTAGCATCAATAGGTATCAGGTTAACAAAACTATTTTCATAGACCTCTTCAATCTCATAAGGTCCTAACCATCTTGTTTGTAGTTTTCTTTTGAACTGTTGAAATTTAAGATCAAACAACAGTGCCCAATATCCTTGTTAAAACTCCCATTGCTTGATTTGTGTATCATGCCAAACTTTTCATTGATGTTATACCAGTTTAGTTCTTTGTTGTGCTTCCATCCTCATTTTATCAAGTTCATTAAGTTATAGGAGTCTTGATTTCTATATTTATTCTAACTCAATTCCTACTTCTACAGCTATTTTCAAATTTTGTAATTCAAATTCAATAGAGAATAAAGGTTTCTTACCATAAACCAATTCATAAGGTGAAAATCTAGTTATTGTTTTCCAAGTAGTATTATAGGCCCAAACAGCTTGTTGTACCTTATCTACCCAATTCTTTTTACTAGAATTAACAACCTTAGTTAAAATGGTTTCCAGTTCTCTGTTGGTGACTTCAAATTGTCCATTTGCTTGTGGATGGCATGGAGATGTTTTTCTGTGTTGAATTTAATACACTTGCATAAAATTCTTTATCATGTTTGACATGAACTGTAGTCCTTGATCTGAGACTATATCTCTTGGAGCACCAAATCATTGCATGATTTTGAAATATAAGAAATTAACTACCATCTCCTCTCTTGCATGATTTAATGCTTCCACTTCTACCCACTTGGTCACGTAGTTTTTACAAACTAGAAGATATTCTTTTCCTCTAGAAGGAGGATACACTAGACCAATAAAATCAATTCCCCATTTCTCAAATGGTTCTAAAACCAATTAAGGATGAGGGTGTTAGGGCATATTTGTTGAAAGAGTAGGCTATCCAATTCACTAAAAAACATCACAGTGTCTGACATATATTTTTACTTGTTGATGAAGATGAGGCATTTAATATCTTGCTCCTAGGATTTTATGTATGGTTCTTTGAGATGAGTAATTGCCTCCTCCTGGTTCATCTTGACAAGCTCTGATGATATCATAAGCTTCAACATTTTTCACACATCTGTGAAACACATGATCAGGTCCAAGTTTAAATAACATTCCATTAATCCATTTAAAAAAAGAACTTTCTTTGATTAAACATTGTTTTTCTTTTTGTGAAAAGTACAAAGGAAACTTCCCTGTGGCAAGGTAATTGGCTATATCAGCAAACAATGAAGATTATACTAAAATAGAAAATAATTATTCATCTCAAAAGTCATCTTCCACTAGTTCTTCTTCACCTGTAGTGTTCATTCTTGACAAGAAATCAGCAACCACATTAGACTTCCCTGCTTTGTCTATAATAGTAACATCAAATTCTTGTAAGAGCAATAGCCATCTAATAATCCTAACTCAAAATTGGTTTGTTGGCAAGATATCTAATAGATGAATAGTATATATATACAAATACCTTATAGCATGTTATGTAGTGTCTGAATTTGTTCATTGCATAAATTACAGCTAAGAATTCCTTCTTAGTTGTGGTGTAATTTCTTTTAGCATATGTCATGTTTTTGCTAATATAATATATAACATACATGTTACCCTCTTCATCCATTTGTCCAAGAACTACTCCTAGTGATGTATTGGAAGCATCTATGTATATATGGAATGGCTTAGTCTAATCTGATCCTCTTAATACTAGAGCAGTAACAAGTTTAGCTTTGATGGTTTTAAAGGCCTGTTAGAAACTATCACTCCATTCAAATGTACTATCTTTTGTAAGCAAGGAAAACATAGGGGCAGCTGTTTGGATAAATTTATCTATGAATTGACTTTAGTAACCATCATGTCCTAAAAAATCTTAACTTTAGTTTGTGTTATTGGAATGGGCAAGCTAGAAATTATTTCAACTTTCTTTGGATCTACGTGAATGCCTTTTGTAGAAATATGGTGTCCCAGGACTATTCCTTCATCTATCATCAACAAAAATTTCTCATTGCTCAAATATAATTGATGTTCCTAACATCTGATTAGTATTCTTTCCAATTTGGTAAGAGCTTCTTCATAAGTTTCATCATAAATAGTGAAATCATCCATATATACCTCAACACAATCATTTGTAAGGTTAGAGAAGATTGCCATAACTACTCTTTAGAAGGTTGCTGGAGCATTACATAGTCCAAATGAGAGTACTCGATAAGAAAAAGTTACCCAAGGGTAGGTAAATGTGGTTTTATCTTGATCTTCAATTGCTACCATTATCTGGTTATACCCATTGAACCCATCTAAGAAAGAAAAATATTTCTTTCTTTGCGATTGTCTGACTGGTTTGACAGATTCTATGTAGATGTGATGAGTGCATATGTTGGGGTGAATTCCTTTCATGTCGGTATAATCCCAAGCAAAATCCTTGGTATGTCTTTCTAATACTTCAAAGAGTTAATCTTCCTCTTCATTTGTCAACCAACTATTGATGTTTAAAAATTTTCTAGGTAATACCATGATTGGTTTTGTACCTAGGTAGTTGGATTATATATGCTTAAGCTCACTAATTAATGAGTTTAGAGGACATGGATGAGGAAGTAGCTTATGAAACATAGTTAAATTATCAACAAACTCTTTTCCAGGAGGAATTAGTCTTGCTAAAGAATAATGAAATGCATCTAAGAAAAGAGTTTATTGTTGTTCTACCAATTTCCACACACTTTCCTGAATCAATCTATGATCATATGATGAAGAAGTAATAGTAGAAGTAAAAGTGGAGGTTTCAAAATTTTCCATCAGACCAAAGAATCCTAAACTAAGGTAGTATGTAGCTTTCAGACTGGCAGAGTTTGTAGTTTCTAGACTGGCATAGTTTGTATTTTCTAGACTAGCAGAGTTCATAGTTTCTAGACTGGTAGAGTCTATAGATTTTGGCTATATGTCTCCATTCAATTCTTCCAAGTGTTTTTTGACTGTGATCATGGTTAAGGATGAAATTTTGTTTAATGTGTTATCTGATTCATCCACCCAAAGTTCTTGTATGTAATTTGTTGACAGTTTTGCAGGAGGATACAAAGAGATGCATTTGGATTTTAACCCATTAGAAATGGTCATGTCTCCTAACCTACAATCAACTAATGCTGATACAATAGCCAACCATGGTCTACCTAGGATTATAGGATATCCTAGATTCTTTGTTTTGGGTTACAAGACCATAAAATCTACTAGATATTCCTAAGATTCTATTAATACTTGAACATTTTCTATAGTTCACTCTGGTTTTGTTACCAATTGGTCTGCCATTTGAAGAATGGTAGTTGTAAGTTTCATTTTCATAAGAGATAATGCATGGAGAGTATCATTTGTCATGACATTGATTGCTACTCCCAAATCTACCAAGACATTAGGAATTTCTTTTCCTTCGATTGTGATTGTGATCACTGAGCTTCTCAGATCTGCATATTCTTGAACTAATAGTTTTCCAGCTAATAAATTAGCAACTTTTCCATCAACATGAATGGTTCCAAGATATTTTACTTCCTCCTAGGTGTCTTGATACAGAGGTTTTTGATGATCTTATTTAATTTGGGTATATCCCTAATAGATTGTAGAAGGGGTACCTCAATATTGATCTTTTGTGACTCATGAACCAAGTTTGAGTCTAGTTTGATATCAGTTTCTCTTAATCTTTTAGCAAAAGGAACTACTGGTGTAGTAGTGTTTCCTTTATTTTCTTTAGGGCTCATTTTGATTTCAAATTTTCCAGTGCTTAATTGAGATGATTATGTCTATTCATTTCCATTAGGTATCTCAAAACTGAGTACTAGAGGTTTTTGTATAGTTTTTCCTGATCTCAAATGTATGTTTGAGCACTCAATAGCTCCCACATTGATTGTTTCTTCCTATTCATTAACATAAATAGATGTTGGTTTTTTATTTTTTGGATTCACTATTGGTTGATTAATTTCTCCTTGTTGCTAAATAACTGGAGGTGGCATAATGATTTACTATTGAATTAGTCTTCTTGGTTGGGTGAATTGTGACTGTGGGTTCCACTACTGATTTCATTGTTGATATGGCTGTGGCATCCAATTTTGTTGTGGTACCCATTATTGTTGTGGTTGTGGCACCATCCATGGAGGTGTTGGCATCTAATCTTGTCCTGCCCATGGATTTTAAATTGATGGAATCTGGGGTTGATTCCAAAATGGTGAAGGAACTAAAACATTCCATGGTGTCATCCATGGATTAACTATATTTCTTACACTAAACTATCCTTGAGCCTGGTTTTGTGGAGTAAATTTTTGTCTCTAAATATAATTTACTTCTTCAGTGGACGGGAATTGTGTTTTCCTGAATATAATTTACTTCTTCAGTGGATGGGAATTGTGTTTTCATTTGATTCTTTAAAATAGGCTGAAGGGTACAATATTTGGTAACATGATCTATTTCATCATAGATCCCACATGATGAAATATTAGTTCTATCTAGAGGGCAGTCTCTAAGGGTGTGTTTCTATTTACACTTAGGACAGTAGATTGCTAAAGGCTTTGTTACATTTGCCTTAGCCTGAAGGCCATCCAAAGTACTTTTTAGTGTAACCAGAATATCTATTTTGAGATTAGAAAATTCTTCCATTAATTTACCCACTTCATTAGATTTCCCAAGCTTTCCTTTCCTAATTTCAAGTTTTGTTCAAGAGTAATTGGTATAAAGATTAGAAATATAACCAAAATCCAACTTATTTATGTCTCCTCTACCATCAGATTTAAGGCATATCTAGTGTCTTCATCCAATCCTTTCAAGAAAACCAATTTTTGAACATCTTCAGTGAGTGGATAATTTCTTCTTTTATGAGTGAACATAAATCTGTCCAAACAATCCTCTAAAAATTCATCCTCATTTTGTTTGATTTTGAAGAAATCCTCTTTTCTTTCTTACACTTGGCAATAATATGGGTATTTGTTCAATAATTATATTTATATGTCATCCCATGTTCTAATATAATTACTAGGTAAACCCATGAACCATCTCACAACTATATCTTTAAGTGTAGAGGGAAATAGTTTTAATTTTTGGCTATCAGTTGTGTAATCATAGTTTTGATATAGAACCTTAAACTCAAACAAGAATTGATCAGGATCTTCTATAGATCATCCCCAAAAATTTGGCAGATTAGCTGGTGAAATATTTTTCATGGGGGTTTGATCATTAGGATCTGCAACAATAGGAAAGGATAAAGTCATTCCTAGTTGTGTGAATTTTTGATTTTTTTTGGAGAGCCATTTCTTCTTCTGATGATATTTCAAAACTGGAATGATCTTCCCACTGAATGTTTGTGGTCTCAGTTATAGTTTGTTCCAAGTTCTTAGAATTTTCTTTAGTTATGGATCTCTAAAATGCTTCTTCTAAGTCCTTGGCAATCTCTAAATAATGTCTTCCTATAAGAGATTGATCTTGAGGAATTTGTCCTATGGGGCTTGCGTGTGGCAATGGCATGGTTCCTATCCTAGTTTTAGAGGATTATTGCAAATAGGTTTCACTTGTATCTTCTGGTTCACTACTCAGAGATGTTGAAGGTGTGTCCACTTGTGTTCTTAGTGGAAACTTTGGAATAAATCATCCTTTAAAATCTCTAGGATGGTACATCAATTTATTAATTGTTTTTGTTATACGATTTTTACAAAAAAATATACTCTAGATCAATAATTATTACCTTACTAACACCTTATGTTCCCTGGCAATGGTGATAAAAATGATGAGTGTCATCTAACTCCTTATTTAACCAATATTCAATTAGTGTCTTATCAACCATGGCTAGTATCCAAAGCTATCTATAGTAAGGTATGGGATGGTAGATCTATAAGTCTTGTTTATGGGGGTGCTTGTTGATCCTATTCTAACTTTGACTAAACTACTTGATTCATGCTTTTACTAAAAAAAATGGAAAGAAATCAAATCAATCCACTCTTTTGCTAGAAGTAAAATATCACACTCTTATTTTACGTTTGCAAGGAAAATAAATTCACACTCCTACTTACGAAAGGAAATTTGCTTCACACTTCTATTCTAAAAGAAAAGATACTCTGCATAGAAAAGAAATGAAATAAAAAAATGCTCTTTTTAAAATATGAGTTTGTTTTGATATTTTTATAAATAAATGCAAATATTAACAAGATTTTAACTAGTAAAATAGAACATAAATACCATACATAGTTACTGGTTCTAAGGAGAGTGGGCCCTTGCTCCTCTTGCACTCAGGAACAAAGCTTAATAAGTGCTGGAAACTTAAAGTATTAATTCATAAAAATGAAATAATTACAATCTAATTGAAACCTATATGCTTATCTAATTGTCGATCCTCTATATTTTCTATCTCTCTATTTTTTTCCTTTCTCTCCTCATATAGTCAAAAGTCTTACACTTTATATTAATATAATCAACTCAAAATAGGATGCAAAAGAATAGGACTCCTAGTCGATCCCTTCATCCAGAGATTGGATTTCCAAGAGATCTAATTATTTTGATGAAATAAATATCCTATCCTATAATAATCCTAAAATCTGACTATATACAAATCTATCAAAAGCAGGTCCTTCAAAATAGCAAGCGGTTATTCTCCTTATGTGATTCCAATTAGAATGGTTCTTTCTTATCTTATCTAGTCTCCAGCTTCCCACTATCCTTACAAAATTCTCGATATTGACCTTGAAAAATCCATAGAAATGACCCTACAGAGTTTGTAGAAATAAGCCTATGGAGTCCATAGAAACAAGCATGTAGATTCTATAGAAACAAGCTTGTAGATTCCATAGAAATAAGCCTACAGAGTCCACAGAAATGAGCCTATAGAGTCCGTAGTTTTTCAAGATGGAGATCAAAATGGAATGTTCACTATACATCACCTATGTCTTCTTCCTGAGCATTATTCACACAAAAGATCACTAAAACATGATATATATTAGACATTAATGACAAAGTAAAGATTTAGTTTTTGGTTTAATATAAACAAGACAAATATCTATTTTCCATGTAATATCTATCTAATAATCTAAGATTTGTATAAGATAATATCCTTCGAGAGATGATTTGAAGTAAATAGCATGTCAATGATGAGCCATATTTTGAGCTCATCAGTTAGTGTAACAAAACTGGAGTCTAAAAGAATAAAAATAACTCTCCTTTTGTGGAGAGATTAAAACAATACCTATGCCTACACCATTCCTACTTCTTGAGACATCAAAGAATAGTTAGCACATTCCTTAGAGATTCTCAACTAGTTTTATAATATTAAGAATGATTGCATCATTTTCATGAATATAATACATACCCAACCTATTTTCCTTTACATAATCATAAGGATCAAATTGGAGATTTAATCCCCATTCATCCAGTTGAGTGTCTAGAATCTCTTCCACTAGTTTTGTAACCTTATGTTTAAACTCTGCTTCCTAATATTATAATGTGTAATTCATATCCATAGAGATAGGACTATATGGCTCAATATGGTCTCTAGTAATTGGCTTATATCTTATCATCATTATCATTTTGTATCTCATCCTAAGCAATATGTGGGACTAGTCAGGAGATAGACACCCTCCCACTTTTATAATGAAGTTTGGGGAAACCCAGATAGTAAAATAGGGGGTAGGTCAATAACTAAGATAACTTGGGAAATTGACAAGCCTAGACATGCATGGATAGTAAGGTTTAAAATATTTATAGTCTCAATTATTTAAATAATAGTCCCATCTCATTGAACCATAAATTTTGTGATAGATGTATACTTAATACCAAGAGCATTAGTTATTTTCTTAGGCATAACAAAACTACTAGCCCCTAAGTCTACCATGCAGTTATGTATGAGATGTTTCCCAAATATGAGTGAAGGTAAAAATGGGGAAGCTTACCATTTTTTTCTTAATTTTGCGTTAGTTTGTGTTTGACACAAATTAACTATAGTAGTGGGTCCCTTAGCTAGAACCTTATATATTATTTAGAATTTTTTCAAAGTCTCATATAACAAGTCCCTCTATGCTGGAATAGATAATGTTTCCCACATGATGACACTCAAATTAGTTTTCTTCATTTTTTATAAAATACTCAAAGGAATGTTACCAACATTTATTGGTGCCTTTATGGTAGATACATCTTATTTCACAAGATTTGGGGTCAGTAATTTTGACTTTGATTAGTCCATTAGCACATTGGGTGGCCTTTGGATTGTGTTACCTTCTGTAGACTCTTATACAACTTTAGAAGTTTTAGCCTATTCAACCCTAGGGGTTGATTAATTTTAATTTATATCTAATTAAAATGTGTATTTACTTCCACTAAACCACCACCATTGATTAGTGATTCCTCCTAATTTACACAACAAAATCCCTCCTCTTGTTAGTTCGAAAGGGTAGCTTCATTCTAAGTAGGCTCTTGTGTATCTTCTTATTGGAAAGTGAATTATTCTTATTATCCTTGAGTGTTTGATATGATTTTCACCATCAAGGCTTGACTTATAACACCATTAGGACAAACATTCTAATTATGTGGTTGAGCACAAGGGTAATATGACTTGTATTCCTGAAGCTAGGTTATTTTGAATAGGTATAATAACTTTAGAAGTACCTAGTGTAGGTAGAGCATGAATATTCATAGGTTTTATTTGAATGTTTTGACTTTGTGGATATGAATTACCTTAGTATGGTTACCTATTGGGTTGGTATGTTTGGTTAGCTTGTTGATAAGGCATGTAATCTTGGGATTATTGCCTTTTCATTGCTACCAACTTATTATCAAAACATTTAAGTAGTGACTTTACCTCATATAAACCATCAGTAGAAGTAGGAGTTAAAGTTTGTGCCTTATTTATGGTGGGAATTAGGGAAATTATAAGTCGCATAGGAGGAACTTCTATAAATAGAGGAATAAGAGGCCATGGGAAAACTTTTCCTATTACATCTCAATTCCTCGCTAGGTAAACTTGCTAG